>CAVNYO010000015.1:0-45884 GCA_963692855.1 Mycena citricolor | reverse complement strand
CCTAAACCTAACCCTAAAACCTAACCCTAACCCTAGAAACCCAGCCATAGCTGGAATGGTCACCTGGCGCTACCAACTTCTCAGCCCCAATACACATGCCCGAGTTGTCGCAAGGCTATGAAGTCGAGACCAACTGAAGACTATACGTTGAAGGCGCTCATTCACGTGCTGGCTACTAGCATCGGGCAGTTGGACCCCAAGGAGATGACCCAGTCCCGAGCCAAAGGCTGCGCGGTGGTCTCGGAGGGTCCCTTTGACTCTTTCTTTGGCAAGGACAGATGAGATGCAGTTTTACACACACATAATCTAGATACATTGTACGATATGAATGCAGACTTCAAGGGGAAACGAGGGGGAAATGCTGGATCAGGCTCGACGCGTGACTCTCGAAAATCGCACATGAAGATACTATGTATTGACGGACAAACTGTCCTCGCATGTGCGCATATCTGCCCGTCCAGCGACGAGCCCGGAGGAACGCGAGCCCGAGGTCTTCACCACTGAGTGGATGTGCTCAGTCCACTCCCTCGGGCCGTTCATCGACGGCGCATCCAACGCATTCGAATATCCCGCTGCACTAGATGAGACGCGGTTGCTGTCGGCGCCAGACATGGGAGCAGGACCTAGATTTGATTTCTGTACTGCCGCAGAAAGTCGGGCGGGATATCCAGAGTAAAACATGCAGCGAGTAGCAGAACAGACCAAACGCAGGCTCTGTGACGTGGGCGATGATCCGCAATAGCTCCTTTGGAAGCAGATCGCGGCGGTGAAAGAAGGAAAGGGTGGGGGTGGCATCCGAGTCAATGGACACTTGATCTGAATCAGACCGGCCGATTGGGCACTGGGTAGCAACATCAAATCCCATGAAAGTCTCGAACCATACATTGCGCGCGTGGAAGTCGGTTGGAGGACCCAGGAGACGATGATAGGCCTGTGTAGCACAGCTGCGTCCGAGAGGATGTCCGGTGGATCCTCATTGGACTGGACACACAAACTGAAGTGAGTCCGTCGGAACCATCCGAGGGAGGAATCTAACCAATGCACATACACAGCCCTGTCCCCACGCGCAAACCCAGCTGGGTGCCCCATGTGACTCCCTGCCCGTCGAGAGAACGGGTCGAGCCTCAGCACGCTCTCGAGCACGTCGATGATCCGGGACCCGAGCTACAGCGACCAGGCCCTCCAGACGCCCGCACGAAGCCCGCCGCCAGATCCTCCTCGTCCTCCCCTCCCGCACGTGAGGTTGCAAACACGATAATACGGGACCTATGCCGTCCAAGTGTCCCCAGCACGCGCCGATTTCCACGCCCCTCCGGTGGCTGGCAGGCCAGGATGTCTAGCTGCGGCCGGATGTTCGCGATATCCAGGTCCAGCTTCCGCCCGTGCAGCATGCATTCCAGCCATTCTGAAAGATGCAGGCTCGTCATCACCTGCCCGAAGGACTGGTCCGCCTTGGCCAGCTTGATCGAGTCGTCATCGAAATCCTCGATCTGGCCCATCTCCTGGTGATATCCAACAGCATCGTCACCCTCTGCCCCATCGGACTGGTGCACAATTAACAATCCGTCTCCCTCTGACGAATCACCCACCACTGATCCTGGTCCTCTATCAACGACAGCGCGCAGATGGCCGCCACCAATTCGGAGGAGAGGCTGCGCAGTTTTGGAGTCGCTTGCGTGGAGGGCGTATGCGATGTGGTAATGATGGCGGGCGGTGCGAGCACTTGGTTGGGCTAAGACGAGCAAGGCCATTAACATGGCTATACGCAAAAGAGATCCATGACAGACCTTGTAGTACAAACACTCGATCACCTTGACGTCGGGCTCGCTCGAGTGCAGCCCGTTGACGTACCGTTTCCCAGATTTGCTCATCTCCTTGGGACCCTTGCTGCCCTTGTCGCCACTGGACGACGCCCACCAGCTGCTTCACCGGCCACCCGTGCTTTCTGGTGTGATCTCTTCCGGGGCAGATCCCACTTCGGGCTCTGAGGTCAAAGCGTCCTGATTCTGACAGCGGTGATGTGATGCCCCAGCCTGTCACTAATGACCATTGCATGAGCCCACTGCCAGTAAGCTGCGGCACCAGTCTGCGAAGCAGGGCTGCAGCAGTCCATGGGCCGTATGACTGGCGCAGCCAACGGCTTTCGAGGTGTCGCATGGGCTCCGGGTCGGCCTGTCGACTTGGCCCAAGTAGATGCCGCTTCTTCTCCGTCAAATTGACCTGTTTTGATCAGCATGGTGCACTGAAAGGCAAAAGAAGAGACATAACATACCAGCGGCTTCAAACGCGGCCTCGTCGAATCCTTGATCCCCCCAGCGTCATTCAGTCCGCCGCCGGTCAAGTGCGGCACAAATTTCGGTTCGCGAACGACGGTATTGCGGATCTCTACTGCCGAGGTCGGTTCTATATACGACGGTGTCTCGTATCGAGCCCCCACTCAACCAGCCGTCGAAAATCATCCACAATCGATTACTAGGCAGCGGCTCTTCGGCAAAACTGAATCGGGGTGAAGCGACCGTGTCAGTGAGCTTGGCCATGCCCTCCTGATCTTCTTCCTCCACCCGCCCGGAAGAGCAGCAATGCGCCGGATCGTGGAATCGGCGGGTTCTATCGAGGCGCCAGAGACACTACAGGACTGGAAACTGGGGTACCATTCATCTGGAATGCACGGACTAGCTAGGGAAGAGAGGAGCATAAGTAGTGGACTTGGAGCTGACCAAGGCGCCCATTCACCTGAGCTGCCATTCAACACTCTGGACGGCAAGAGAGATCTTTGCCTGGGATTGCGTCGGGCAGAGAGGCAGACACCGAGCCCCGAGATCATTTGCCAGCAAGGCCGTTCGTGATGCCCTAGCCGGTACTCGCGCACTGTGTAAGCCGCATTACCACAGCAGGGAACACGGCCATGCACGCAAGCCAGATCGCAAACGAGTGGGTGTAGAATCCGCCAATGTTCAGGAAGAAACTAAGGACCAAGTAGACGGGGACATGTAAGACGACATGCTGATCCTCAGACGGGTAGAACGTCTGCCCTATAGTCAGTGGCCGTGATGCAGGGAGGAGATAACACAAACATGCAATCGCTGCGCAACCGGACACATTGGCCACAAATCTTTGACAGGATGGAAGGTGAGCCTGTTGCAGCTCTGGAATCAAATGAGCACACCGCCGGAAGGTGAAAACGTTCGGCCAGCACCACACGAACGCTTGTGCCACCGGTGAAGCTCGCCATCCGCCGTGAGTGACACGTCCTCTCTGTATCCACCCTCTGAGCGAGTAGCCCGTCGAATGCTGCAGCCTTGGGATTGCAAGCAGAGCGCCATGGACCCGGTGTGAACGAGGCTCGCTGGAAAGAACAGCCGTCGTGCCGGACTACATCAATATCCAGCTCATGTCGTCCGAGCCAAAAGAAGCGCTTGCTGTAGGCTCGGTTCCACACTCTGTAGTAGTTTCAGCAGAGTCTCCTCCAAGGAATCAGAGTCACCTGCCAGAGAGACAGTGACGGGGTCCAGTTGGCAGTATCGGCGTGTCATGATAGAGGATGAAGAGTCTTGAGGGCTGGCAATGGCATTCTCTACCACCCTGTGATTCTGGCCACAACTGTAGGCGAGTTCACGAGGGGGGGTAGGAACAAAGGCCGGCGCCGTGATGGACACCACCAACCAGGACACGTCTTGGCGCTAGCCCTTTTCGCGGTCACGTGCAATCGACGATCACTCCCGCAGCGACCCGACCGCGGGAGTCCTCAAGTATGCACTACTGTTTCTTAGCCAGAATATGACCTGGCGGTGATATAAGGTCCTGGAAAGAGGCAGACACAGACAAGCACAAGACATGTCCGGAGTTTCAGACCGATCGCTCCCTACGTTCATCCATCTGGGGTCACATTTGTCACATGTAGCATATATCATCTCTGTATGCCATCGCTTCTCTGCAGTCATAAGCAATCCTGTAAGACTACCGTTTGTTGTATCTCTATTCCACATCTTTCTCCTCATCCTCCCTTTTCCAGCGCCTCCACAGTGACAATCACTTGCGTGACGCGAGGCTCCTTTCCCGAATAACTCGCCCATCCTCGACCCGGGCGGATTAGATCTCGTGTTCTTCGCCGCGGCTTCGGGGATGAGATTGAACGCCTCGTTGAAGGCGCTGTTTTCTTGTGCGGCCATCGTTTTTCGTCGTGCGAGTCGCGGGCCGGTGCCTCCGCTGCCGAACTTCGTGGCAAGCGGTGAAGAGGGTCGCGAGGAAGGGCAGCGAGTACGTGGTCCCATCTATCATCGGTGGGAGCAAAACTGAGCAGCCAATGAGCCTCCAGTGAATCTAGATAAAAGGCACACAATGCACGGGATCCAAAAGGTTTCACGTCCTCTACATGTCCTGTCCGAAAACCACCTTGGGAACGTCGGCAAGTGCATGTTGGAGGACCGATTGGGAAACATGACTTATGCGCGACATGGCGCCTGCACCTGCGATTCAGCCCTTCCGCTCGTTTGCTGTGGCTCGCAGGTATCACTGTAAGACGAGGCTCGCTTTGCGTCGACCCGACTCTTACCCATCATCGCCATGACTGTCTCTTGTGTCCTGTCCTGGAGTGCCTTCCATGGGTGTTTTGCTCAAGCGCGGCGAGGTTTCTGGTGCTCTCGCTCCGTCGCGATGGCTCTGTTTTCATGATCTGGCCGGACTGCGGCTAGCTGCCCGTTGCCCACCAGCGCCTCGTGGACTGCGCACCGCTACTTTCGGTGACCTTAAAGTGCGCTCTCTCCCCGTCTTCTCATATATGGAGTGATGAGAACCATCTTCAGACAACTTTGCAGCCCAGCAGCCGAATGCTCAATCCATCTTCTCTAACATCGGGCCGTCTTCTAGAGCGGCTCAGAATCATCAGCGAACGACTCAGCCAGCACTCGTCAACCGTTCATCCGTTCGCATAGGGCTCATGGCTCTGACCAAGGCCTTTTTTTAGAGGTAAGCAATGTCAATACCACCAGCTCTTGTATACAAGATGTCCTGACGTCAATAGCCGATTCTCTGTGCATTGGATCACGCGACAACAGCTGATCTGCTCACTGCGATGGATCGACACTTGCGGTGTGCGTTGAAGACGTTCCGAAGAGGATGCGGCGCGTGATGTCGTCCACTTCCCTGCGCTCCGCCCATTCGCCCATCCGACCCCCCCCCTTCTCCCGCGCCCCCGGGATCCATCTGCCCGGTTCTGTTCTTCGGACGCCAAACCTCGGTTGTTGCGAGTTGCTCGTTCAGGGTGGGTGATCGGACGTGTCTGCCAGACTGGCTGAGTCTCATTAGTCATCACCAGAGATTCGCCATCTTTGATCCTTGCACAAGATCTTGGCATGCTTTCAACGACATCATAATGATTTTGTGGGCTCGGATTCGCGTCGTAGGCGGCGATGAGCTTTGAACCAGTCTAGTAGATAGCTCGTGACTTTCCTAGCACATCTCAGAGCACTGTTCTGTAGTAAAGCCTATTCCTCTGTCTTGGCATTGCAATGCAAATCCGATCCAAGGTCACTGATAGACATTCACCTTATGTCGATGGGCTGCCATGCTGGTTGGCTCGTCCAGGACTTGAAACCGTGAGCCATATGAACGACAGTGATATTTCTTGTATGCAAAACTACAAGTTGTCAAATCCTAGCCCTGGAACGGCATTGTGATCATCGACCTCCCCATTGTGATCATTGTCGTCTCCGCCCTGCTCCTCGCCATTGTCTCCTCCGTCCTCCTCCACATCGTCATCATCGACCTCATCATCGACCTCGTCATCGTCTTCGCCATCGAGCTGGGATCTCACACCCGACTCGCCATCTGCATCCATCTCCGTGTCTTCGCTCTCTGCTGCGATCGGAAGCCCGGTCGCCACCTACTGATGCACGATTCCACCCCCGCAAATAGCGCATAATCAGATCCCGGTTGGCAAATCTAGGGAGTCCACGGGACAACATCAGTGAGGGTCAGGAACCTCAGTGGGAAGAACGTACATGTCAACAAGGTAGGGTTCCCAGTCTGGACTCTGCCGTTTCCAGCGGATGGCGGGCTGCAGTCGGAGATGCAGTGCTGAGCAACGCATTGGTCTTTCCACCCGCGAAGTCCGGTATCAAGTGTGCTGCTCGCACGATTTGAGCGGGATCCAGAAAACCGAATGTATATTGGTCAGTTTCGGGGACTAACCTGACTTTCAGTAATCGAGCAGTCTTGAATCCGAAACGATATCCAGGCTCTGCTCCGAGCCACCGTACCCAGAGAAACACCATTCGTTGCGGGGACGTCCTCCATTCAGGGTTTTTGACACCGCCGTCTCGATAGACTGTTGCGTGGAATACACCAAGAACTTGAGCGTACCAGTACGGATCGGTTTCCTTCACAGGGGACAGGACCATGACGAACGGTTGCAGGCGATGGTCGATCGTGTCATAGTCGCGACGCACATCGTAGGTCGTGTAGTTGATTCGGATCGTTTTCGAGCGATGGATCTGGTTCCTGAGAATGATCACCGAGTTTCTCTGCTCATCAGTGAAGTCGTTGTGGTCGTCGCCATCGAAGTCGCGCCCAATGATTCGGCCCAGTATGTCATCCTGAAGCTTCGGAATAGAGTCCTGCACAAGGGATCGGATCAGGCAGCGATTTTGTATCATTCACATACTCTCACCTTATATGCTGGATCAGCTTTGTTCAACCGATACTCTGCATGTACAACAAACTTGAATCGTTTCGCCTGGCTAGTATGGTGGTGGAGGTCGAGCGCTGTTTCCCCGAGTGGATGGCTTTCAGCGCGGGGACAAGGGTGTCGATGAGTCGACGAGTGCGATTCCAGACACGATCAGACGCTTGAGCTCGCACCGGTCGGATTGCGCGCTGCCCAAGCTGTTTCTCGTACATGCGTTTATTGGTGACAGTGTAGAATCGTTTCATCAGCCGATGAAGGCTCTCGCCCTGCCAGCAATAAGCACTAGAAACGCGCAGTGGACTGGTCTACTCACCACTTAAGTCGAATATCTATCTGTCAGGCCGAATGCTTCGATATTGGATAGATAATCACCCATCGCGTGAGTTTTGATGGCGGTGGCATCTGGGGTGCGTATCCGAGTAGCCATCTCCGTCGGTAACTCGTGCGAAGTGTATCTAGGCATTTGACGGTAGCTGCAAAACATGAGAACGCGACTTCCCTCTCTCTGTTGACCGTCCGTCACACACGGTGTGTCGACTCATCTCCAGTCGGTTGTACTTGAAGCATGCGTACAAGGCGAATGAAAAGACTCTTCCAGACACCAAGCTCAAACTCGTGCATCAGGTCGACCACAAGCATCCGATGCAGCTTGAAGTCGGAGCCCAGACTATCAACGAATGCATTCCTACAGATCATAAGTGCACACATTATGGCATCACATCACAGACAACTCAGAGACTTACCAGTGTCGGCACCGCTGAGATGTCCTGCAGCAATCTTTCGACTGTGTTTGAACGGATGGAATAGCTGAGCTTGTATATCAACCGGCGTGCACGATTGACCTCATCGAGCTCGAACGTTCTTGATTTCGACGCCCGAGCATCAAGATCACGTCTCTGGCCAACGCCGTGCATCTTTAGGAACGGGACATCGAGGACACGGATTGAGCCCATTATCACGAATGGTGGCAAGAAGAACCCTGAAATTGAATGAGCTGACTGTACCGCCTCGGATGCAGGCCACGCACATCTCAGGATAGTCTGCCGTGAGTAAATAGTCGAGGAATCGCACGGCGTTCCGCGCCATCGGCACGTTTGATGACCATGCCAAATTGGTATGCATGCTGGAAGTCGGGGTCCTCAATAACTCCTTCAATATGGCGTGCATGAGCCCTCGATGTAAATACGCGCTTCTAATCTTGTTCTGACTTCTGGATGGTACTTCGCAATCGTATCCGAGGACATTTGCAGGAAGCTAGAGTTGAGTTCGTCAATGTTTACACCTCTGGACAGTAGGATGAGCCCACACACTTCGGGAATGAATGGGGCATAGTGAGCTGCCCCTGAACTTGTTAGTGCCCTGATGTACTTTGATAGATGGCCGCAATGAAGGTACTCATATGGGCCAAAGCCTAGCTGGCCCAAAGTTTGCGAGTCAGACCAGAACATCATCGCTGCAATGACCTTGTCAAGTCTGCAGTCAGGCGCATCGGGAGGGAGCAGGCCATTGCGTTGGATAGTGTTGTGCTCTGTGATGAAGACATCTGAGTTCTACAGCAGTACTGCCACAACTTACAAGTGAGAAAGTCCTTCTCATCACGACGTCCTTCCAAAGGTCTCCCAACGCTTTCGTGCTCTTCTTCCAACTCGAATCGCTGCCTTCACTCCGAAGTATCATCAAGCCACGAACTAGTGTCTTGCAACCCGTTCAGGACATAGAGATATCTTGCGCATGACTACAGTGCAAACTGCGCCTCTTCTATACGCGCTCGGAGGAGCTCTTCCCTTCGATCACTTATCTCTGTCATGGAATTCATCGTGCCATTTTGCTCACTTGGCTGGACGATGCTTTCGGTCCTGCACCAGACGTGCGGCAGCGAGCGTGTGTGGAATGAAGGTTGGGTTTCTGGTGATGTGGCGGGTTTCTCTGCGATAAGTTTGCTTTTGTTCCTATCCTCTGCCACGCGACGAAACCCAGGACCGGTCTGCTGGCCATGCTTCCACTTCCCTCATGAGGGCTCTACTTTCTGTGTTGCATTGGACTCTCCTGGGTCTGAAGGCCAGAAATGATCGCATCCGCACCTTTGCAATAGGTCACGGCCTCTACTCCTCGGGACTCTTCGCTCTGTGTTGAGTCGTAGACGGACTGAAACATCCTAATGATTGGATTGTTCGAAATCGGTCATCGTTCCTTCTGAATCTAATCAGATTTTCTGGCTGGGGAACACGAGTTGGTGTTATACATACATACGTCGGCCACATGGGACAAGAAGACACGAGACTTGAGCACAAATTTCACTACAATAGTAAGAGCTTCAGGATTTTGAACTAGCGACAGTTTCGATGCAAGAATCAAACGAGAGACAGTGTATATATGTGCGAGGATATTTGCTTTCACGGCGGGTAATGAAAGCACGGGCTATCTTGAGCATTCAAACTGCGGCTGGCACTTCGCTCGGGTGGAAGTTTCCGTCATCCTGGCTGTTCTTGTAGAACTTCATCGTGTCCGGCTAGGTTTCCGATGAGTGAGCAAGCCAATCCTGAGCCCAATAAGAGACAACGACGCGCACCATATCGGCTTCGTGGTCCACAGCGACCTGCACCTGGAGCCGCTTCCGGGCGCTCGAGCCGATCGTCTCCATGCTGATCGAGTTCCAGCCTTTGTCTTGCGAGGTCATATGTTCACGCAGGCGGCTGCGGGTGTTGAGACTAGGCTAGACGCATGAGCTCGCGGACACGTGATAGTACCGGGACGTACGTGGCCAGCATGCTGTTCATGTACACTGAGCGCTTTGTCAGCGGTTGAAATGGGCGGACGGAAGAGTGCTTTCTCTTACATTTGCTGCTTGGGGCGAGGCCGAGGAAGAACCAGAACGTGTCGGGAACAGCCAGGAACTGCGCGAGAAATGAGCGGGAGCAGTGGGAAGTCAATAATCACGCACAAGAATCATGGTCGCGGCTGAGGCGAGGGAGGTGAGCGTCCCACAGTTGATCGCGTCGTAGCTGCCGTGGACAGGTATGTGCTTGTGTCCGGGAAACCAAGAGACGACGTACATCAAGCGGTCGATCACGTAGTTGGTCCTACAGCGAACAACAGTCAGCGGGCCAAACACCTCGAAAACATTGGCACCCACTTCGAAACCGCGGTCTTCTGGTGACGGAGGAAGAGGCAGAGATAGACGGTGATTGACAAATCGCAGGCAAGCGAGGCGGCGGCTTGCAACGTCGTGATGGCCTTGCGGATCGATCAGTGTTGAAAAGAGCTGAAGACACTAGGGTCCACGCCTTGGTCGAGTCGAGTTTCGCGTAGAACCGGACTTGGTGCCTGGACAAGCAATGAGCACAAACAAACGAGGTGCGCCAAGGAAAGAACCTACGAGGCAATGACCTGGGCAATCCCGGCGCCGACTTGGAGGAGGGCAAAGAGGCTGATGAAATACATTCCGATTGCGGAGAGACTGAATGGTTTGCGTCCGCGGGTCACTATACCGACAATTCAGCCACAGGACAAGAAAAAGTACAGGAATGAACGTTTGTGAACCCGGGATGCGAAGAACCTAGATCAAAGAGATCAGAGTCAAGTGTCGCACAGCATGTATTGAAAACGGACAACTGAACGCAAAAAGCGGACAGATACTGCAGAAACATAAGCTCAAGTCCAGAAGAAATATCATGGTCGCACAGCAGATAACAATTGAAGCTGCGCAAGAGAACATTTGTCAGTGCAACGGGGAATGGAGAACAGAGAGCGATACCGAGTCCTCCCTGGATCAATCGTGAGCATCACGGAAGCACGCGGAAATTTCAACTCGCCAGATCATTTCTTCCTGCGGGATGCCGAAGAGATCGACGAAGCGCGAGTAGGACGACTTGAAGAAGAATATGACCTGAATGATTTCGAGAACCCTGGGCAGCAACGTCAGAGACAGCGCAGATTCGACTGATCAACCTACATGACGACGGCAACCTGTAGAGAAAGAAAAAAATGAGTCGCCCGAATCCGCGACCGCGGTTCAGAACACTTGCCGTCGACTTGATGCGCGCGGTATCGTTGTTTTTGCTGAAGAAGTATATCCAAGCCTGGAGAGCGCCGGCTCCGAAGAGCATAGTCTCGATGAAGAGAGACACGAGCCAGACGCCGTACGTAGATCCGAGGCCGTTGTTCATGGTAGGTTATTGGACAATGAGTGCAGAATACGAAGGGGAGATAAAGAGAACCTCTTCTTCCCTCGACGCAGCATATATCCGGAAACACACGGTGCCACCCTATTCCCCGTCCCTAATGTCGGACTTTGAACCTTGTCCGCGGTTCCTGTACATTATCGCGCGCAATCAGAGGCGATTTCCCGTATTTGAGCTTGAGGGAGCGACTGAACATTGGGATCAGCTTCTGCGCTTCCACGACGCCAATCACATCAGAAGCCACACCGGTTTTTTGGGCATTTGCGTTCCTTTTGAGGGTGCCCGCGGTCTCCATCGCGTTGGACGTGCCGATTTACCGCCAACGCGGAACGATCCAGAAGACGGCTTGCATCTGCAGGGTTTATCTAGGTCTTGCTGCCAGTGCGGACCAACCGTCGCCAAAACTGGCTTCGCAGCGTTGTGTCCAGTGGCTGAACGCCGCGTTCCCAAGATGATCCTAGCACTATGTAGTATGTACGAGCCAATGACACACTTTCGTCTTGGACCCCCGCCTGCCTATCCGACGAGGTTTTCACCACCTAGCTCCGAACGTCTATCAAGAACACACAAACGGGGGCAGTCGGTCGCGCGCTGACGGTCGTCACGGGTGAGCGTCGCAGAGTGCTCGAATAACCAGATCCAGAGTCCTGCTAGCCTGAGACCCGCAAAGGGTGGGATGCAAGACTCAGGGAGGATGACAGTGGGTGCCTCATGAATCGATCGTCAGGGCCGTGGGAGATGAAGCCAGAGCGAGAGGTCGACGGTGGACGCAGATTGGAGACGACACGCCGATGAGCAAGCGCATCATGGAGATGCATTGTCACATGGGGTACAGTCGAGTGGCGAATGGTGAGTACCTATGTAGAGGGTAGGATCGATCGTGATCTGATGATTTGTCCGGATCAATTCAGGCTCCTGTCCGAACTTCGAAGTACGCGATGGCTCCCGGACCAGTGTGCTGCCACTTGCCGTCATGATAACATGCGATCAGTCTGCTCGCTTTGCGCACCTCTGAGTCTTATCGCGATCAACATGGCTGCTGACGAGAAAGGAAGGGACGAGGGCATGTCCGAACGCCATCCGTCTTTCAGTGCGCCAGACGGCGACATTCTCGTGTGCGCCGAGAGATGAGCCGCACCGCGATTTTCGACGCCATTCGTTCACTTTGAAGAAGACTTAGGGCTCGTTCATCGCCATCTCATATCGACCGCAAGTTCCGGGCCCACCCTCTGATGTCTCCCCCGGGCCGATTGTGCTGCAGGAAGACACTGGTGCAGCCATCTCCATCGTGGGGCATGGGCCCATCGTGCTGAATCACACAAAGAAACGCTTGGACGCCTTCTCCGTATGGCCTGCAAACTCCCCGTTCTGCCTGTTCCCGACTTTGACGCGGTGGACGGGATCCTCTTCGCTCCAGAACAGTATGTCTATGACCTGCCCGGCCCCATGTCCATCCTCTGTCTGTTCGTCAGGGCGCCGGCACTTGCGATTCGGGCCTTCCGTTTGTTTGCTGTCGCTCGCAGGTGCAATTGGGAAGACGAGGCTCGCTTGGCGTTGACCCCGACTCTTACCCATCATCTCCATGACCGTCTCCTGTGTCCTGTCTTGGAGCGCCTGTCGACCAATGCATGACTGAAACTGTTTGACCTCTCCAATTCGCGGAAAGTTTGGTGGCGCTCTTGGCGCGACGAGTGCCTCGCTCAAGCACGGCAAGTTTTTTGGCGCTCTCGCTGTGGGTCGAGTCCTTCAGGGGCTCGCATCGCTGGAGACCGCATCACAGCCTTCCAGCTGCCGCGACAGTGGCTCCAAGATCCCAAATTCGTCCGCAAGGCCGGGTGTCACTGGCACTGTCAGTGCATGCTTCTATCCGACCCAGTCTGTGCTAGTCCTCGCTGTCTATGGGGCAACACCGAGACATCGTCGAGGTCTTCGTCCTGTCGTCGCTCGCTAAACTCTTATTTTCGAATGACAATTGCTGAATGGAACCCTTGACAGGGGTGCCCGCGTTTTCTGCTCAGAAGAAGCGCAAGGGTGAGTTGACGAACTCCTTGAACTCGACTCTACTGTATCGAACGCAGTACAATCGTATCACTGTCAAAAATAAGCAACATCGGACATCGTCACCCTTTCCGAGATTGTAGTTGTCGTGCTTGGGCCTGCCAGTACGTCCTTGCGCGCCTCCCAATTCTGTCCAGTACTTTGATCATTGGACCGATGTCTGTTCTAGCAGATCCCAGACAGGTCCCTTCGCGCATAAGACATGTTTCCCAATCGGTCCTCCAACATGCACTTGCCGACGTTCCCAAGGTGGTTTTCGGACAGGACATATAGAGGACGTGAAACCTTTTGGATCCCGTGCGTTCTGTGCCTTTTATCTAGATTTACTGGAGGCTCATTGGCTGCTCAGTTTTGCTCCCACCGATGATAGATAGCACCGCGTATTCGCTGCCAGTGACCTTCCTCGCGACCCTCTTCACCCTTGCCACAAAGTTCGGCAGCGGAGGCACCGGCCCGCGACTCGCACGACGAAAAACGATGGCCGCACAAGGAAACAGCGCCTTCAACGAGGCGTTCAATCTCATCTCCGAAGCCATGGCGAAGAACACGAGATCTAATCCGCCCGGGTCGAGGATGGGCGAGTTATTCGGGAAAGGAGCCTCGCGTCACGCAAGTGATCGTCACTGTGGAGGCGCTGGAAAAGGGAGGATGAGGAGAAAGATGTGGAATAGAGATACAACAAACGGTAGTCTTACAGGATTGCTTATGACTGCAGAGAAGCGATGGCATACAGAGATGATATATGCTACATGTGACAAATGTGACCCCAGATGGATGAACGTAGGGAGCGATCGGTCTGAAACTCCGGACATGTCTTGTGCTTGTCTGTGTCTGCCTCTTTCCAGGACCTTATATCACCGCCAGGTCATATTCTGGCTAAGAAACAGTAGTGCATACTTGAGGACTCCCGCGGTCGGGTCGCTGCGGGAGTGATCGTCGATTGCACGTGACCGCGAAAAGGAGCTAGCGCCAAGACGTGTCCTGGTTGGTGGTGTCCATCACGGCGCCGGCCTTTGTTCCTACCCCCCCTCGTGAACTCGCCTACAGTTGTGGCCAGAATCACAGGGTGGTAGAGAATGCCATTGCCGGCCCTCAAGATTCTTCATCTTCGCTCATGGGACGCCAACCCTGCTAACTTGACGCCGTCTGCGAAGTTCGAACGACCGTAACACGGGCGCTGATACGATGTGAGCCTGCCGTAACGAGGTGGACTGCCGGTCGGGTGAGCGGTCGAATGAATCACGGCAAGCCCGGAACCTCACTCATGCATTTCTAGCCAACCAGTCCCACACGGCCTACTTGCCCCATTCGTGCTGGCCCTGACTCCGGTCCCGGCAGCGACCGCTACAACGCTCTCTGAAACTTGATTCTCCACCTCTCTGGCGACGGCAGCTTCTTCACGCCCGCTCTGTTCATCACCACCACTCAGCCAGTCACCGTCGCCACTCAGTTCCTCGCCAACGACCGGCACGGCGTCCGAAATCCACCGTCTCTGCGTCCAGAACGGCGAGAGCTCCTCTAGTCTAGGACGCCCCGGCCAAGACTGCTGCCGGTCTCACTCAATTCAACTCCGTTACTGACGCGTTCTGCGCAGCGCTCAAGAACGTCGCCAGAGATACCAACTGTAGCTTTGCGGTCCGCGGGGTTCTTGAGACGATGAGTGCTTTGCTCAAGGCGCAGCAGGGTCTTGGAGCTCTTTCTCTGGGACGATGGCTCTGCTTCCAAGATCTGGCTGGACTACGGTTAGCTCCCCGCCCACTGGCAGCGCCTGCCGCATGGGTTCTGCACCGCTACTTCCGGCGACCACAGCGTGCGCTCTCTCTTCGTCTTCTCATTATCTGGATTGACGAGCACCATCTCTAGACCGTCCAAGCCCAGCAGTCAAGCGCTCAATCTGCCCTCTCGAACATTAAGACCGGCCCTACCGATTCGGCCTTTCCCGGCCCGACCGCCTCGAACAGCTCCGTTGCCTCGGCCAGCGCCATTCCCTCAGCAACTGCGAGGTCTGGTTGTTCGAACAATGCGGAGGCCAAGGTGGGTGTGACTTTTAGTCCCAATGTGTCACCAGGTCCTCATCTCGCATGCAGGCTGGACAGGCTCTGGAACCCGTGTGACCGGATCGATCTGCGTCTTCAGCAACCCATGTCCGTCTTTCATACCCTCGTGCTTTCTCCTTCTTACGTGCTTTCCGATTCACTCTCAGTGCCCGTCAACGACGTGCCATCTCTCAAGAGGTCGATGACAAAGCGTGCTGGTCCCGGTCGAACGCTTCACTATCCTATCGGCGAGCCTCGCATGGGCTGTTCGGGCGAGCCACGAAAGTGTTCCGCGTCGTGGTCGACAAGGGTCTCGAACGTCACGAGCGGAGCTTAGATAGCAACAATCCACTGCTGTGTCCACAGCTGTACGCACTGAAGGATTCGTGGAGGCAGGGCTGCCGGCGTCCCGAGGTGGATTGCCATGATCTGATCGAGCTTTTCCGCAAGTCGGAGAAGGGTCTTGCACTCATCAAGCAACACCAGCTGGACGAATCGGATATGGCGCGGTGCATCGGTAGCCTCGATCTCTCCAACACGCCCAAAGATTTTTGCTTCAAGGATGGGACGGGACCTGATTGGGACACCACTCGACACAAGACCCATGTCGCTGGCCGGGGATGGGCTCCACTGTCATCACACTCTTATATTCGACGCATCAGCGCCGGAAAAAAGCAGGAAGTGGAGAGTTCTGGGCGCTGTCCAATCTGCTGTTGGAGATGGAGAACAAGCGGATTCTGAATCAAGAATGCTGCGATGGCATCATACCCAACCCTTGGGTCTCTGACTCCGAGTCAGGTGTGTCAAAACGTTTGGGCCGTCTGCAAGTCTCTGACCGTCTCAGACACTTTGTCCGTGCTCAGATCCACGAGATGGTGGCTGTGTTCCAAATGTGCTTCACAACATCTTGCTCTTGGTCAACGAGGCTGCCGAAAACTCTGTGGCAGATCTAGCCAGCAATCTGCAGATGAAATGCCGCACTCCAATGCACTGTGCTTTCAGATCGGTGGACAGTGCGCTGTCTCCCATTGCTCATCACATTCCACCGGCTGAACTTCTCCCAGTTTCATCAACAACAGAATGAAGAACTGTCACCAGACTGTTGCTGGACTCGGATATCCCGCCTGACTTTCTGCGGCAGTACAGAAATCAAAACCAGGGGGGCGCATGTTGGGTGTGTGTTAAAGACGTTCCAAAGAGAATGCAGTGCATGATGTCATCTACTTCCCTGTGCTCCCCCCATTTGCCTATCCAACTCCCCTACCCCCACACTGGCTGTGGCTGGCACTGTCTATTGCTAGTGCTGACATAGCCTAGAATGGTGCACTAGTCTCTATACTCATCTCTTTGTACTGTGACATAATCATGTGTCTCTGTATAAACACCATAGCAGAGAGGTGTGAATCAAAGTGGTAAATAAACAAGAAATGTAATTTACAATCACATCACTGTGACCAAAATGCAGCCTGGGAGTCATAGGACTCCCGAACTTTCTTGAGCATGGTTGCCTTCTTGACATCCTTGGCACGAAGTGTGGTGTGTGTACCACAAGATTGGCTGGTAGCAATGTTGGCCTTGCTGGGAAGTACAGTGCCATGTAGATGATCTGGCCTGAAAAACCTATAACCAGATAAGTACAACAATAAAAAGACATTTCAAATGAGCTCACCATACACTGTTGGCAATTGTACAAAACACAATGCCATATTGTGCAACAACAAAGTTGTAGTCATTGCTATCACCTGACTTCTTGAGTTGACTTGTCAAAGAGAACTCCAGATCATGATCAAGATGTAGAGGTGCAACATAATTTGTGCAGTGGTAAGCAGTGCCACCATGACGACCCAAGTAGCTGACACCAGCATCACGGGAGGTTGTCTCGATACCCCTGGTGATCTCTGGGGCAAAGGCATTGACAGTTGCAAAGAGCACATCAGCATCCTAGTATACATGAGAAATTGTTACAACTTGGATTTGCCACTAACCTCTGCTGCTGCAAATAATGCTGCCACTCCATTTGTTGTATGAGCATCCAAACTTGCATATGGACCATAACCATCACCAGGACGGCCTCCAGAAGGAACACGTGAACCAACAGGATGCAGATCTCCATGAACTCTTGTGTTGCCTGATCTCTTCACCTTTGTGGTATATGTCACAACAGTCTCATGATTGCACTGAGCCTTTTTAAGTGTTGCAGAGTCCATTGCCTGGAACTTGATTCCTGCTACCTGTTGTACAAGTTAGAAATCCTGGTATATATCAAAGTCTAGAAATAAACCTACTTTTTGTTGAGTGTTCTTATCCACCAAGATGGTAACATCTTGCTGACATCTTTGATACACCTCAGAGCGATGACCAATCAGTCTATACCCCAGATCATCAGGTGATTGTATTGAATAGCCTTCAAGCTGATTAGAGTCAGCAATGTATTTGAGACAAGAGACATAGACACATACACCTGGTGGCATATTCTCTCGAGTTGCATAAGTTATTATACAGCCTTGCAATGACTTGATCTCTGCTGTGCTTCTTGGCTCCACAAAGATGTATTGGACACACTTCTGGTTGTCAGGGTAGCCCATGCACTTCTTGCAGCCATCTAGATGAGACTGGGCTGAAGCAGAAGATTGCTCAGGCAATTGTTGACGATCAGAGAAAGACCTCTTGGAGGACTGGGAACCAGCTGGTCTGTATGAACCATGGATTGCCTCCTTCTGTAGAGCACGTTCACTAGCAGCTCTCTTGAAAATAGCAGCAACTTTAGGGTGAACGCTTGGAGACTGCAATGCTACTAGTCGACGGTATAGAGCCGTTGAGTCCCATGTTGCAGCATCACTGTATCCCTAAAGGCACTTTAGCCAATCTCTGCAAACATAATAGAACTTACAAGAGATAACAATGTGGGCAAAACCCATATATCCCAATTGTGGCACCATGTCTGCTGAGAAGATAGGAAAAAAATATTTGTGGAAGTGCTGAGTAGCTGGGCAGCAAATCTTCTATCCGTCATAGCATTTTGGATGCAGGACAGTTCACGACTTGTTTTCTTTCTGTCATGTGGTTTGGTTTCACTTGGAGCCTAGAGCAGAATAAATCAAGACTGGCCAGATGTGTGTAGAGTCTGCTTACAGTGACAACTGATTCCCTAGCATCCTCTGGGGTAAAAAGGAACAGTAGTTCACCAAACCTTTGCTTCCACTGGTATGATCCATCAGTGTCTTGAATGTGGGGAAAATCAATCTCTCTTCTTGTAAGAGGATTGATGATCAGCAGCAGAGTGTCTGCTAATCCACTAGACTACAAGCAGTCAGAAATTCTGCTCAGCCATGCTAGAAAACCTACCTTGAGAGCCTGTGTGAAAGCAGGCTGACTGTATGTACTCGGCTTGAAAAGCCTGAGCTGTTGGAGAATCTCCACTACCTCCTTCATGGACTTATCAGGATGTAGTGACAAAGGATTCTGAGACAGGCAGAAATCCCGAGCAAGGATAGCTCTCCACTGCAAAAAGAGATCTTGAAAGCTACGCTCTGTGTTCTGCAAAGTAGGCTCCACAGCAGCTAGGGCACTCAGCACGGCATCACCCATGTCAGTGTTCTCAGCATCCTGGTTAAAGACACTATCCACGGAGATCTCGGGTTCCACGTAGTTCTGTACAGATCAACAGTCTGAGTGTGCACTTGGTTTTGAGCAGTGACAAACCTTGGCTGCACAAACCTGGGTTTGAAGCAGTAAATCCAGTGCCATGGATTCTGATTCCATCGCTCGCCAGACTTGGACTTCGACGAACAATTTTATTGCAGCTGCATCTGTGAGGTTGACGGGGCCTATGCAGTACAGGACCCAAGATTGGATGTCGGGATGATTCTCAGGCTGGGTCATAAGCATCGTGGCCAGGTGGGCGATGGTGCTTGATAAGGCACGACGACCGCCTCTGAGACTGCTGAAGGCCTGAGGGGAGAGTAATCTTTCGCGAAGTTGAAGATCAGCTTCTGCAGAGGGCAGCCGAGGGGAGCCATAAAGCGATGAGAGAGGCATGGATGAGGTGAAAGGATGAGACCGGGGTGCGGCAGAAAAACAAGCGCAAAGACGTCACAGCTTCCGGCCTTTGTTCCTACCCTCGTGAACTCGCCTACCTCTCGCGCGACGGCTGTGTCTTCACAACCGGTCTCTCCATCGCTACCATTCAGCCAGTCACCGTCGCCACTCAGTTCCTCGCCAACGACCGGCACGGCGTCCGAAATCCACCGTCTCTGCGTCCAGAACGGCGAGAGCTCCTCTAGTCTAGGACGCCCCGGCCAAGACTGCTGCCGGTCTCACTCAATTCAACTCCGTTACTGACGCGTTCTGCGCAGCGCTCAAGAACGTCGCCAGAGATACCAACTGTAGCTTTGCGGTCCGCGGGGTTCTTGAGACGATGAGTGCTTTGCTCAAGGCGCAGCAGGGTCTTGGAGCTCTTTCTCTGGGACGATGGCTCTGCTTCCAAGATCTGGCTGGACTACGGTTAGCTCCCCGCCCACTGGCAGCGCCTGCCGCATGGGTTCTGCACCGCTACTTCCGGCGAAAACAGCGTGCGCTCTCTCTTCGTCTTCTCATTATCTGGATTGACGAGCACCATCTCTAGACCGTCCAAGCCCAGCAGTCAAGCGCTCAATCTGCCCTCTCGAACATTAAGACCGGCCCTACCGATTCGGCCTTTCCCGGCCCGACCGCCTCGAACAGCTCCGTTGCCTCGGCCAGCGCCATTCCCTCAGCAACTGCGAGGTCTGGTTGTTCGAACAATGCGGAGGCCAAGGTGGGTGTGACTTTTAGTCCCAATGTGTCACCAGGTCCTCATCTCGCATGCAGGCTGGACAGGCTCTGGAACCCGTGTGACCGGATCGATCTGCGTCTTCAGCAACCCATGTCCGTCTTTCATACCCTCGTGCTTTCTCCTTCTTACGTGCTTTCCGATTCACTCTCAGTGCCTGTCAATGATGCGGGCTGCAGATCAAATTGGTCAACGTGACTGCCGTTTCAGTCGTGTTCGTGGTAAATCCTGCTGAGGGGGATCAAGGATTCAACGAGGCCGCGTTTGAAGCCGCTGGTATGTTATGTCTCTTCTTTTGCCTTTCAGTGCATAATGCTGATCAAAACAGGTCAATTTGACGGAGAAGAAGCGGCATCTGCTTGGGCCAAGTCGACAGGCCGAACCCGGAGCCCATGCGACACCTCCGAAAGCCGTTGGCTGCGCCCAATCATACGGCCCATCGACTGCTGCAGCCCTGCTTCGCAGACTGGTGCCGCAGCTTACTGGCAGTGGGCTCATGCAATGGTCATTAGTGACAGGCTGGGGCGTCACATCACCGCTGTCAGAATCAGGACTCTTTGACCTCAGAGCCCGAAGTGGGATCTGCCCCGGAAGAGATCACACCACAAAGCACGGGTGGCCGGTGAAGCAGCTAGTGGGCGTCGTCCAGTGGCGACAAGGGCAGCAACGGGTCCTAAGGAGAAGAGTACTAGTCAATCGGGGAAACGGTACGTCAACGGGCTGCACTCGAGCGAGCCCGACGTCAAGGTGATCGAGTGTTTGTACTACAAGGTCTGTCATGAATCTTTTTTGCGTATAACAATGTTACTGACCTTGCTCGTCTTAGCCCAACCAGATGCTCGCACCGCCCGCCATCATTACACACATCGCATACGCCCTCCACGCAAGCGACTCCAAAACTGCGCAGCCTCTCCTCCGAATTGGTGGCGGCCATCTGCGCGCTGTCGTTGATAGAGACGAGAAGGCCGTGCTCGCCGCGCTATCTGACTACTGGGTCGAATTCCAATAGCCGTTCCGCTGGCAGCAATGCTCGATGATCTGTGGGTTTCCTGCCGTGGATGAGACTGGTCAGGTGAGCTTCGCTATCTGTTTGCGTGTCTCCACTCTGAGCACAGTGAATGGCGTAGAACTTGCATGGACTGGTGCAGCAACTGGTCCAGAATGAGAAGCTGGTCCTCCAGCTCCGCCGAGGCAGATCGGTCGAGGGCTCAGAATCAGGGTGAAGCTCGCGAAGTGGTGCGTCCGATGCTCGCTTCATGCTGCTTCCCTCGCTGAGGAACATCCTGCAGGACGATCGGGCGAAACGGCAGCTGGACAGAGCCAAGCAGAACCAGTTGACCCATGAGATTGCCATGCCGAAGACCAAGGTGAGTGGTGGCTGGTTTGTCGCATGGAGACGGATTGTTGAAGCTATGCTGCAGAACGCGGAGCTTGAATATGATGGAGAAGGAATTCAAAGACGAGGAGAGCACTTATCTCTCTGAAGCAGGCAGTCGAGTCGGTCCACACGCACTTTCTCTCGCGCAAAGGTTCCAAGGAGGAATCCGACATGGACGCTGCAATAATGGCCTCACGCACGATCGACAGTCTGACGCGCAAAGACGGGGGGATCGCGGCTCTGGTGGTTGAGCTCAACGAGCTCCAGGCCAAAGTGGCGGCCAAACCCACCATGATGGAGAAGGAATTCAGAGCTGCACGCACCGCGCCAGTGGAGCCGAATACGCCCCGATCGCAGCCGCTGGGTCGCCGACGTGGTTTGTCCCGCCTCCCGAGTTGGGAATGAAAGGATCGTCCCCGCCTCCTTCGCCCCCACCGCCAACAATCGGTGGTTGCAAGTACCTGCACCGGGCAGCGGGCCGCCGCCGCCATCGCCATCATCGTGTCTGACCATGTGTCTGACCTCTTATACTACTAGTGCCAAGTACAATGTTTTATCAGACTGACATGGGCACGAGCATGTGGACTCGACGAGCTTTGCAGCATATGATGGGATCAAGTGTCCGTTGAATCCACCCTTTCTTTCTTGACCGCTCCCATCTACTCTCATGGACCCGGGTACATCCTCAAAACGCGAACACTGCTTGAACACCGATCGGAGCAGTCCTGACGACCTCCCCATCATCGTCTCGAGTGTGCCTCTTCCCACCGGTCCTCTACTCGTTATCATTTAGGATGTCATCAACTTTGACCATCACTGGCACATCTGTTGCAGAGTAGGCCCGTTTCCTGATCGCACACAATACAGTTCTCACTCGGTCACCAGATTTGTACAACAACGATGTGGAAGCCGTACATGTACGAACTGCCTTGAGTTCCGTTTCCGTCCTGTTCTAATCCGCTTTCAGTCTGAACGACTGCGGTCACACGTTCTGCGTCGATTGCCTAGTCAAGTGGCTGAGTGAGCCTGAAGGACGCGTTGCCGGGTTAGCTTTGACATGTGTCTTCAGGTGCCTGCCTCGCCCAACACAGGAACACGCATCCGCACTGGCGTCCTGGCGTCCCCAGCCTGCCACCAGCCTTTGCATACGAGCCGAGAAACCCAGCCATAGCTGGAATGGTCACCTGGCGCTACCAAACTTCTCAGCCCCAATACACATGCCCGAGTTGTCGCAAGGCTATGAAGTCGAGACCAACTGAAGACTATACGTTGAAGGCGCTCATTCACGTGCTGGCTACTAGCATCGGGCAGTTGGACCCCAAGGAGATGACCCAGTCCCGAGCCAAAGGCTGCGCGGTGGTCTCGGAGGGTCCCTTTGACTCTTTCTTTGGCAAGGACAGATGAGATGCAGTTTTACACACACATAATCTAGATACATTGTACGATATGAATGCAGACTTCAAGGGGAAACGAGGGGGAAATGCTGGATCAGGCTCGACGCGTGACTCTCGAAAATCGCACATGAAGATACTATGTATTGACGGACAAACTGTCCTCGCATGTGCGCATATCTGCCCGTCCAGCGACGAGCCCGGAGGAACGCGAGCCCGAGGTCTTCACCACTGAGTGGATGTGCTCAGTCCACTCCCTCGGGCCGTTCATCGACGGCGCATCCAACGCATTCGAATATCCCGCTGCACTAGATGAGACGCGGTTGCTGTCGGCGCCAGACATGGGAGCAGGACCTAGATTTGATTTCTGTACTGCCGCAGAAAGTCGGGCGGGATATCCCAGAGTAAAACATGCAGCGAGTAGCAGAACAGACCAAACGCAGGCTCTGTGACGTGGGCGATGATCCGCAATAGCTCCTTTGGAAGCAGATCGCGGCGGTGAAAGAAGGAAAGGGTGGGGGTGGCATCCGAGTCAATGGACACTTGATCTGAATCAGACCGGCCGATTGGGCACTGGGTAGCAACATCAAATCCCATGAAAGTCTCGAACCATACATTGCGCGCGTGGAAGTCGGTTGGAGGACCCAGGAGACGATGATAGGCCTGTGTAGCACAGCTGCGTCCGAGAGGATGTCCGGTGGATCCTCATTGGACTGGACAACAAACTGAAGCGAGTCCGTCGGAACCATCCGAGGGAGGAATCTAACCAATGCACATACACAGCCCTGTCCCCACGCGCAAACCCAGCTGGGTGCCCCATGTGACTCCCTGCCCGTCGAGAGAACGGGTCGAGCCTCAGCACGCTCTCGAGCACGTCGATGATCCGGGACCCGAGCTACAGCGACCAGGCCCTCCAGACGCCCGCACGAAGCCCGCCGCCAGATCCTCCTCGTCCTCCCCTCCCGCACGTGAGGTTGCAAACACGAGCTAATACGGGACCTATGCCGTCCAAGTGTCCCCAGCACGCGCCGATTTCCACGCCCCTCCGGTGGCTGGCAGGCCAGGATGTCTAGCTGCGGCCGGATGTTCGCGATATCCAGGTCCAGCTTCCGCCCGTGCAGCATGCATTCCAGCCATTCTGAAAGATGCAGGCTCGTCATCACCTGCCCGAAGGACTGGTCCGCCTTGGCCAGCTTGATCGAGTCGTCATCGAAATCCTCGATCTGGCCCATCTCCTGGTGATATCCAACAGCGTCGTCACCCTCTGCCCCATCGGACTGGCGCACAATCAACAATCCGTCTCCCTCTGACGAATCAGCCACCACTGATCCTGGTCTTCAGCTTGGTGATCTCATCAATCAACGAGTTCCACTTGGCTCTGTGCTAGCGGAACGACTCTTTGAATACGACCCAGTAGTCAGAGAGCGCGGCAAGCGCGGCAAGCACGGCCTTCTCGTCTATATCAACGACAGCGCGCAGATGGCCGCCACCAATTCGGAGGAGAGGCTGCGCAGTTTTGGAGTCGCTTGCGTGGAGGGCGTATGCGATGTGTGTAATGATGGCGGGCGGTGCGAGCATCTGGTTGGGCTAAGACGAGCAAGGTCAGTAACATTGTTATACGCAAAAAAGATTCATGACAGACCTTGTAGTACAAACACTCGATCACCTTGACGTCGGGCTCGCTCGAGTGCAGCCCGTTGGCGTACCGTTTCCCCGATTGACTCTTCTCCTAGGACCCGTTGTTGCCCTTGCCGCCACCAGACGACGCCCACCAGCTGCTTCACAGGCCGCACGTGCATTGTGCTTGCCGTTATGATCACTTCTGGGATGTGATCTATTCTGGGGCAAATCCCACTTCGGGCTCTGAGGTCAAAGAGTCCCGATTCTGGCAGCGGCGATGTGACGCCCCAGCCCGTCACCGAGAACCGCCTCATGAGCCCACTGCCAGTGAGCTGCGGCACCAGTCTGCGAAGCAGGGCTGCAGCAGTCGATGGGCCGTATGATTGGGCGCAGCCAACGGCTTTCGGAGGTGTCGCATGGGCTCCGGGTTCGGCCTGTCGACTTGGCCCAAGCAGATGCCGCTTCTTCTCCGTCAAATTGACCTGTTTTGATCAGCATTATGCACTGAAAGGCAAAAGAAGAGACATAACATACCAGCGGCTTCAAACGCGGCCTCGTTGAATCCTTGATCCCCCTCAGCAGGATTTACCACGAACACGACTGAAACGGCAGTCACGTTGACCAATTTGATCTGCAGCCCGCATCATTGACAGGCACTGAGAGTGAATCGGAAAGCACGTAAGAAGGAGAAAGCACGAGGGTATGAAAGACGGACATGGGTTGCTGAAGACGCAGATCGATCCGGTCACACGGGTTCCAGAGCCTGTCCAGCCTACATGCGACATGAGGACCTGGTGACATATGGGACTAACAGGTCACACCCACCTTGGCCGCTGCATTGCTCAGCCTAGAGGATAGTTCGACCGGCAGAAGTGGAATCAAACGTCCTGGTTGCCGAGGAGCGACGTTCTTGAGCGCTGCGCAGGACGCGTCAATGACGGAGTTGAATTGAGTGAGACCGGCGGCAGTCTTTGCCGGAGCGTCCTAGACGGGAGGAGCTCTCGCCGTTCTGGACGTGGAGAAGGCGGATTCCACACGCCATGCTAGTCGTTGGCGAGGAACCGAGTGGCGACGGCGACTGGCTGAATGGTAGCGATGGAGGGACCGGGTGAGAAGAAGCTGCCGTCGCCAGAGAGGTAGGCGATCAAGTGGCAGAGAGCGTTGTAGCAGTCGCTGCCGGGACCACAGTCAGCGCCAGTGCACATGGTCTGGTCGGCGACAGAGCACAACTGCGGCATGTAGGCCGTGTGGGACTTGTTGGCTAGAAATGCATGAGTGACGTCCCGGGCTGGCCGAGATTCATTCGACCACTCACCGGCTGGAGGTCCATCACGTTATAGTAGGTTCACAGTGACATCGTATCAGCGCCCGTCGTCGTTCGCAGAGGGTGTCACGTCAGCAGGGTTGGCGTGTGATGAGTGAAGATGAAGAGTCTTGAGAGCTAGCACAGCGTTCTCTACCACCCTGTGATTCTGGCCACAACTGTAGGCGAGTTCACGAGGGGGGGTAGGAACAAAGGCCGGCGCCGTGGTGGACACAAACCACCAGGAGACACGTATTTGCGCTTGTTGCTTTTCGCGGTCACGTGCAGTCGACCCATCGCTTCTGTGGCGACCCGACCGCAGGGTGCCTCGATCATGCGCTACCGTTACCTAGCCAGAATGAGAGCTAGCAGTAAGATAGCGGCGGGTGTCGTGGACAGAAGCAGATATAGACAAGCACAAGACATGTCCGTAGTTTCAGACCAATCGCCTCAGCTCAGGCTCGCGACGGCCGACCGGCCCCTAGTATTCTCCTTACGTAGCACACATATCTAACCATACCACTCACAATAACTCTCCCCAAGTTCATCCATCTGGGGTCACATTCATCACATGAAGCATATATCTCTATACGCCATCGCTTCTCTCCAGTCATAATCCTGTAACACTACCGTTCATTGAATCCCCAATCCATATCCTTCTCCTCATCCTCACTTTTCCAGTGCCTCCACAGTGACGATCACTTGCGTGACGCGAAACTCCTTTCCCGCGCGAAGAACATGGCTTCGGAGATGAGATTGAACGCCTCGTTGAAGGCGCTGTTTCCTTGTGCGGCCATCGTTTTTCGTCGTGCGAGTCGCGGGCCGGTGCCTCCGCTGCCGAACTTTGTGGCAAGGGTGAAGAGGGTCGCGAGGAAGGTCACTGGCAGCGAATACGCGGTGCTATCTATCATCGGTGGGAGCAAAACTGAGCAGCCAATGAGCCTCCAGTAAATCTAGATAAAAGGCACAGAACGCACGGGATCCAAAAGGTTTCACGTCCTCTATATGTCCTGTCCGAAAACCACCTTGGGAACGTCGGCAAGTGCATGTTGGAGGACCGATTGGGAAACATGTCTTATGCGCGAAGGGACCTGTCTGGGATCTGCTAGAACAGACATCGGTCCAATGATCAAAGTACTGGACAGAATTGGGAGGCGCGCAAGGACGTACTGGCAGGCCCAAGCACGACAACTACAATCTCGGAAAGGGTGACGATGTCCGATGTTGCTTATTTTTGACAGTGATACGATTGTACTGCGTTCGATACAGTAGAGTCGAGTTCAAGGAGTTCGTCAACTCACCCTTGCGCTTCTTCTGAGCAGAAAACGCGGGCACCCCTGTCAAGGGTTCCATTCAGCAATTGTCATTCGAAAATAAGAGTTTAGCGAGCGACGACAGGACGAAGACCTCGACGATGTCTCGGTGTTGCCCCATAGACAGCGAGGACTAGCACAGACTGGGTCGGATAGAAGCATGCACTGACAGTGCCAGTGACACCCGGCCTTGCGGACGAATTTGGGATCTTGGAGCCACTGTCGCGGCAGCTGGAAGGCTGTGATGCGGTCTCCAGCGATGCGAGCCCCTGAAGGACTCGACCCACAGCGAGAGCGCCAAAAAACTTGCCGTGCTTGAGCGAGGCACTCGTCGCGCCAAGAGCGCCACCAAACTTTCCGCGAATTGGAGAGGTCAAACAGTTTCAGTCATGCATTGGTCGACAGGCGCTCCAAGACAGGACACAGGAGACGGTCATGGAGATGATGGGTAAGAGTCGGGGTCAACGCCAAGCGAGCCTCGTCTTCCCAATTGCACCTGCGAGCGACAGCAAACAAACGGAAGGCCCGAATCGCAAGTGCCGGCGCCCTGACGAACAGACAGAGGATGGACATGGGGCCGGGCAGGTCATAGACATACTGTTCTGGAGCGAAGAGGATCCCGTCCACCGCGTCAAAGTCGGGAACAGGCAGAACGGGGAGTTTGCAGGCCATACGGAGAAGGCGTCCAAGCGTTTCTTTGTGTGATTCAGCACGATGGGCCCATGCCCCACGATGGAGATGGCTGCACCAGTGTCTTCCTGCAGCACAATCGGCCCGGGGGAGACATCAGAGGGTGGGCCCGGAACTTGCGGTCGATATGAGATGGCGATGAACGAGCCCTAAGTCTTCTTCAAAGTGAACGAATGGCGATGGTATTTCTCTGGGTACAGTGGCTCGGAGCAGAGCCTGGATATCGTTTCGGATTCAAGACTACTGGATTACTGAAAGTCAGGTTAGTCCCCGAAACTGACCAATATACATTCGGTTTTCTGGATCCCGCTCAAATCGTGCGAGCAGCGCACTTGATACCGGACTTCGCGGGTGGAAAGACCAATGCGTTGCTCAGCACTGCATCTCCGACTGCAGCCCGCCATCCGCTGGAAACGGCAGAGTCCAGACTGGGAACCCTACCTTGTTGACATGTACGTTCTTCCCACTGAGGTTCCTGACCCTCACTGATGTTGTCCCGTGGACTCCCTAGATTTGCCAACCGGGATCTGATTATGCGCTATTTGCGGGGGTGGAATTGTGCATCAGTAGGTGGCGACCGGGCTTCCGATCGCAGCAGAGAGCGAAGACACGGAGATGGATGCAGATGGCGACACTGGAAAAGGGAGGATGAGGAGAAAGATGTGGAATAGAGATACAACAAACGGTAGTCTTACAGGATTGCTTACGACTGCAGAGAAGCGATGGCATACAGAGATGATATATGCTACATGTGACAAATGTGACCCCAGATGGATGAACGTAGGGAGCGATCGGTCTGAAACTCCGGACATGTCTTGTGCTTGTCTGTGTCTGCCTCTTTCCAGGACCTTATATCACCGCCAGGTCATATTCTGGCTAAGAAACAGTAGTGCATACTTGAGGACTCCCGCGGTCGGGTCGCTGCGGGAGTGATCGTCGATTGCACGTGACCGCGAAAAGGAGCTAGCGCCAAGACGTGTCCTGGTTGGTGGTGTCCATCACGGCGCCGGCCTTTGTTCCTACCCCCCCTCGTGAACTCGCCTACAGTTGTGGCCAGAATCACAGGGTGGTAGAGAATGCCATTGCCAGCCCTCAAGACTCTTCATCCTCTATCATGACACGCCGATACTGCCAACTGGACCCCGTCACTGTCTCTCTGGCAGGTGACTCTGATTCCTTGGAGGAGACTCTGCTGAAACTACTACAGAGTGTGGAACCGAGCCTACAGCAAGCGCTTCTTTTGGCTCGGACGACATGAGCTGGATATTGATGTAGTCCGGCACGACGGCTGTTCTTTCCAGCGAGCCTCGTTCACACCGGGTCCATGGCGCTCTGCTTGCAATCCCAAGGCTGCAGCATTCGACGGGCTACTCGCTCAGAGGGTGGATACAGAGAGGACGTGTCACTCACGGCGGATGGCGAGCTTCACCGGTGGCACAAGCGTTCGTGTGGTACTGGCCGAACGTTTTCACCTTCCGGCGGTGTGCTCATTTGATTCCAGAGCTGCAACAGGCTCACCTTCCATCCTGTCAAAGATTTGTGGCCAATGTGTCCGGTTGCGCAGCGATTGCATGTTTGTGTTATCTCCTCCCTGCATCACGGCCACTGACTATAGGGCAGACGTTCTACCGGTCTGAGGATCAGCATGTCGTCTTACATGTCCCCGTCTACTTGGTCCTTAGTTTCTTCCTGAACATTGGCGGATTCTACACCCACTCGTTTGCGATCTGGCTTGCGTGCATGGCCGTGTTCCCTGCTGTGGGTAATGCGGCTTACACAGTGCGCGAGTACCGGCTAGGGCATCACGAACGGCCTTGCTGGCAAATGATCTCGGGGCTCGGTGTCTGCCTCTCTGCCCGACGCAATCCCAGGCAAAGATCTCTCTTGCCGTCCAGAGTGTTTGAATGGCAGCTCAGGTGAATGGGCGCCTTGGTCAGCTCCAAGTCCACTACTTATGCTCCTCTCTTCCCTAGCTAGTCCGTGCATTCCAGATGAATGGTACCCCAGTTTCCAGTCCTGTAGTGTCTCTGGCGCCTCGATAGAACCCGCCGATTCCACGATCCGGCGCATTGCTGCTCTTCCGGGCGGGTGGAGGAAGAAGATCAGGAGGGCATGGCCAAGCTCACTGACACGGTCGCTTCACCCCGATTCAGTTTTGCCGAAGAGCCGCTGCCTAGTAATCGATTGTGGATGATTTTCGACGGCTGGTTGAGTGGGGGCTCGATACGAGACACCGTCGTATATAGAACCGACCTCGGCAGTAGAGATCCGCAATACCGTCGTTCGCGAACCGAAATTTGTGCCGCACTTGACCGGCGGCGGACTGAATGACGCTGGGGGGATCAAGGATTCGACGACGCCGCGTTTGAAGCCGCTGGTATGTTATGTCTCTTCTTTTGCCTTTCAGTGCACCATGCTGATCAAAACAGGTCAATTTGACGGAGAAGAAGCGGCATCTACTTGGGCCAAGTCGACAGGCCGAACCCGGAGCCCATGCGACACCTCCGAAAGCCGTTGGCTGCGCCAGTCATACGGCCCATGGACTACTGCAGCCCTGCTTCGCAGACTGGTGCCGCAGCTTACTGGCAGTGGGCTCATGCAATGGTCATTAGTGACAGGCTGGGGCATCACATCACCGCTGTCAGAATCAGGACGCTTTGACCTCAGAGCCCGAAGTGGGATCTGCCCCGGAAGAGATCACACCACAAAGCACGGGTGGCCGGTGAAGCAGCTGGTGGGCGTCGTCCAGTGGCGACAAGGGCAGCAACGGGTCCTAAGGAGAAGAGTACTAGTCAATCGGGGGAACGGTACGTCAACGGGCTGCACTCGAGCGAGCCCGACGTCAAGGTGATCGAGTGTTTGTACTACAAGGTCTGTCATGAATCTTTTTTGCGTATAACAATGTTACTGACCTTGCTCGTCTTAGCCCAACCAGATGCTCGCACCGCCCGCCATCATTACACACATCGCATACGCCCTCCACGCAAGCGACTCCAAAACTGCGCAGCCTCTCCTCCGAATTGGTGGCGGCCATCTGCGCGCTGTCGTTGATAGAGACGAGAAGGCCGTGCTTGCCGCGCTTGCCGCGCTCTCTGACTACTGGGTCGTATTCAAAGAGTCGTTCCGCTAGCACAGAGCCAAGTGGAACTCGTTGATTGATGAGATCACCAAGCTGAAGACCAGGATCAGTGGTGGCTGATTCGTCAGAGGGAGACGGATTGTTGATTGTGCGCCAGTCCGATGGGGCAGAGGGTGACGACGCTGTTGGATATCACCAGGAGATGGGCCAGATCGAGGATTTCGATGACGACTCGATCAAGCTGGCCAAGGCGGACCAGTCCTTCGGGCAGGTGATGACGAGCCTGCATCTTTCAGAATGGCTGGAATGCATGCTGCACGGGCGGAAGCTGGACCTGGATATCGCGAACATCCGGCCGCAGCTAGACATCCTGGCCTGCCAGCCACCGGAGGGGCGTGGAAATCGGCGCGTGCTGGGGACACTTGGACGGCATAGGTCCCGTATTAGCTCGTGTTTGCAACCTCACGTGCGGGAGGGGAGGACGAGGAGGATCTGGCGGCGGGCTTCGTGCGGGCGTCTGGAGGGCCTGGTCGCTGTAGCTCGGGTCCCGGATCATCGACGTGCTCGAGAGCGTGCTGAGGCTCGACCCGTTCTCTCGACGGGCAGGGAGTCACATGGGGCACCCAGCTGGGTTTGCGCGTGGGGACAGGGCTGTGTATGTGCATTGGTTAGATTCCTCCCTCGGATGGTTCCGACGGACTCGCTTCAGTTTGTTGTCCAGTCCAATGAGGATCCACCGGACATCCTCTCGGACGCAGCTGTGCTACACAGGCCTATCATCGTCTCCTGGGTCCTCCAACCGACTTCCACGCGCGCAATGTATGGTTCGAGACTTTCATGGGATTTGATGTTGCTACCCAGTGCCCAATCGGCCGGTCTGATTCAGATCAAGTGTCCATTGACTCGGATGCCACCCCCACCCTTTCCTTCTTTCACCGCCGCGATCTGCTTCCAAAGGAGCTATTGCGGATCATCGCCCACGTCACAGAGCCTGCGTTTGGTCTGTTCTGCTACTCGCTGCATGTTTTACTCTGGGATATCCCGCCCGACTTTCTGCGGCAGTACAGAAATCAAATCTAGGTCCTGCTCCCATGTCTGGCGCCGACAGCAACCGCGTCTCATCTAGTGCAGCGGGATATTCGAATGCGTTGGATGCGCCGTCGATGAACGGCCCGAGGGAGTGGACTGAGCACATCCACTCAGTGGTGAAGACCTCGGGCTCGCGTTCCTCCGGGCTCGTCGCTGGACGGGCAGATATGCGCACATGCGAGGACAGTTTGTCCGTCAATACATAGTATCTTCATGTGCGATTTTCGAGAGTCACGCGTCGAGCCTGATCCAGCATTTCCCCCTCGTTTCCCCTTGAAGTCTGCATTCATATCGTACAATGTATCTAGATTATGTGTGTGTAAAACTGCATCTCATCTGTCCTTGCCAAAGAAAGAGTCAAAGGGACCCTCCGAGACCACCGCGCAGCCTTTGGCTCGGGACTGGGTCATCTCCTTGGGGTCCAACTGCCCGATGCTAGTAGCCAGCACGTGAATGAGCGCCTTCAACGTATAGTCTTCAGTTGGTCTCGACTTCATAGCCTTGCGACAACTCGGGCATGTGTATTGGGGCTGAGAAGTTTGGTAGCGCCAGGTGACCATTCCAGCTATGGCTGGGTTTCTCGGCTCGTATGCAAAGGCTGGTGGCAGGCTGGGGACGCCAGGACGCCAGTGCGGATGCGTGTTCCTGTGTTGGGCGAGGCAGGCACCTGAAGACACATGTCAAAGCTAACCCGGCAACGCGTCCTTCAGGCTCACTCAGCCACTTGACTAGGCAATCGACGCAGAACGTGTGACCGCAGTCGTTCAGACTGAAAGCGGATTAGAACAGGACGGAAACGGAACTCAAGGCAGTTCGTACATGTACGGCTTCCACATCGTTGTTGTACAAATCTGGTGACCGAGTGAGAACTGTATTGTGTGCGATCAGGAAACGGGCCTACTCTGCAACAGATGTGCCAGTGATGGTCAAAGTTGATGACATCCTAAATGATAACGAGTAGAGGACCGGTGGGAAGAGGCACACTCGAGACGATGATGGGGAGGTCGTCAGGACTGCTCCGATCGGTGTTCAAGCAGTGTTCGCGTTTTGAGGATGTACCCGGGTCCATGAGAGTAGATGGGAGCGGTCAAGAAAGAAAGGGTGGATTCAACGGACACTTGATCCCATCATATGCTGCAAAGCTCGTCGAGTCCACATGCTCGTGCCCATGTCAGTCTGATAAAACATGGTACTTGGCACTAGTAGTATAAGAGGTCAGACACATGGTCAGACACGATGATGGCGATGGCGGCGGCGGCCCGCTGCCCGGTGCAGGTACTTGCAACCACCGATTGTTGGCGGTGGGGGCGAAGGAGGCGGGGACGATCCTTTCATTCCCAACTCGGGAGGCGGGACAAACCACGTCGGCGACCCAGCGGCTGCGATCGGGGCGTATTCGGCTCCACTGGCGCGGTGCGTGCAGCTCTGAATTCCTTCTCCATCATGGTGGGTTTGGCCGCCACTTTGGCCTGGAGCTCGTTGAGCTCAACCACCAGAGCCGCGATCCCCCCGTCTTTGCGCGTCAGACTGTCGATCGTGCGTGAGGCCATTATTGCAGCGTCCATGTCGGATTCCTCCTTGGAACCTTTGCGCGAGAGAAAGTGCGTGTGGACCGACTCGACTGCCTGCTTCAGAGAGATAAGTGCTCTCCTCGTCTTTGAATTCCTTCTCCATCATATTCAAGCTCCGCGTTCTGCAGCATAGCTTCAACAATCCGTCTCCATGCGACAAACCAGCCACCACTCACCTTGGTCTTCGGCATGGCAATCTCATGGGTCAACTGGTTCTGCTTGGCTCTGTCCAGCTGCCGTTTCGCCCGATCGTCCTGCAGGATGTTCCTCAGCGAGGGAAGCAGCATGAAGCGAGCATCGGACGCACCACTTCGCGAGCTTCACCCTGATTCTGAGCCCTCGACCGATCTGCCTCGGCGGAGCTGGAGGACCAGCTTCTCATTCTGGACCAGTTGCTGCACCAGTCCATGCAAGTTCTACGCCATTCACTGTGCTCAGAGTGGAGACACGCAAACAGATAGCGAAGCTCACCTGACCAGTCTCATCCACGGCAGGAAACCCACAGATCATCGAGCATTGCTGCCAGCGGAACGGCTATTGGAATTCGACCCAGTAGTCAGATAGCGCGGCGAGCACGGCCTTCTCGTCTCTATCAACGACAGCGCGCAGATGGCCGCCACCAATTCGGAGGAGAGGCTGCGCAGTTTTGGAGTCGCTTGCGTGGAGGGCGTATGCGATGTGTGTAATGATGGCGGGCGGTGCGAGCATCTGGTTGGGCTAAGACGAGCAAGGTCAGTAACATTGTTATACGCAAAAAAGATTCATGACAGACCTTGTAGTACAAACACTCGATCACCTTGACGTCGGGCTCGCTCGAGTGCAGCCCGTTGACGTACCGTTTCCCCGATTGACTAGTACTCTTCTCCTTAGGACCCGTTGCTGCCCTTGTCGCCACTGGACGACGCCCACTAGCTGCTTCACCGGCCACCCGTGCTTTGTGGTGTGATCTCTTCCGGGGCAGATCCCACTTCGGGCTCTGAGGTCAAAGAGTCCTGATTCTGACAGCGGTGATGTGACGCCCCAGCCTGTCACTAATGACCATTGCATGAGCCCACTGCCAGTAAGCTGCGGCACCAGTCTGCGAAGCAGGGCTGCAGCAGTCGATGGGCCGTATGATTGGGCGCAGCCAACGGCTTTCGGAGGTGTCGCATGGGCTCCGGGTTCGGCCTGTCGACTTGGCCCAAGCAGATGCCGCTTCTTCTCCGTCAAATTGACCTGTTTTGATCAGCATTATGCACTGAAAGGCAAAAGAAGAGACATAACATACCAGCGGCTTCAAACGCGGCCTCGGATTTACCATCAACACGACTGAAACGGCAGTCACGTTGACCAATTTGATCTACAGCCCCCATCGTTGACAGGCACTGAGAGTGAAGCGGAAAGCACGTAAGAAGGAGAAAGCACGAGGGTATGAAAGACAGACATGGGTTGCTGAAGACGCAGATCGATCCGGTCACACGGGTTCCAGAGCCTGTCCAGCCTACATGCGACATGAGGACCTGGTGACATATGGGACTAACAGTGGTTCACAGTGACATCGTATCAGCGCCCGTGGTCGTTCGCAGAGGGTGTCACGTCAGCAGGGTTGGCGTGTGATGAGTGAAGATGAAGAGTCTTGAGAGCTAGCACAGCGTTCTCTACCACCCTGTGATTCTGGCCACAACTGTAGGCGAGTTCACGAGGGGGGGTAGGAACAAAGGCCGGCACCGTGGTGGACACAAACCACCAGGAGACACGTATTTGCGCTTGTTGCTTTTCGCGGTCACGTGCAGTCGACCCATCGCTTCTGTGGCGACCCGACCGCAGGGTGCCTCGATCATGCGCTACTGTTACCTAGCCAGAATGAGAGCTAGCATTAAGATAGCGGCGGGTGTCGTGGACAGAAGCAGATATAGACAAGCACGAGACATGTCCGTAATTTCAGACTGATTGCCCACCTTGGTCACCCCCCAAATCCTACCAGTTAGGTAGGTTTTTCCGGCGCCCAAAACCTACCTGAGTGGTAGCGGGCGGATGGGCGGCGGGCGTTCATTTCGCAAATTGCGATCCTTGGGCGGCCCATTGTTCACGGTTCCAGGCGCCCGTGGGCGGCAGCCCGGGCAGACCCAACCCCGCCCGGGGTCCTAGCGCGCGCAGCGCTAGAGATTTTTGGCCATTTTACGTCCCGTTTAGGAAGTTAAAGTCGATTTCTATTGCCTTCGTTGCACACAAAATACATTTGTTTTGTTTCCTACTTATCACCCGTGTGTACACGATGCCAATTAAATATCCATGTAGCTTTTTTGCCTTCAATCAATCATCGATGCTGAAAATCTCTGCATCAGGGGGCGACGGCCTGCGTCGCGATTCTCGCTGCGTCCGCGCCCACTCGTCCACATCTATGACTTCGCCCAGACGTTCTGCTTTTTCAAGCTTTTCCCTCTCAATTCTTCTGTGCTCTTGATCCAATAATTTTGTCATTGAGACTACGCACGCGTTTATACCGCAAGCCTTACCTTTTTCGAATGCCCTCTTCCGTTCGAACGAACGCGCTTGTTCCAGGTGTTTTAGTAATTTAACTTGTTGTGTTGTGTACCTAGCAAGCCTACCTCGCGCACGACGTTCTGCGAGATGATGCTCAAATTCATCCTCTGGCTCTCGCTCGCTCTCGCTCTCACTTTCCTCGCTGTCCTCCGTCTCCGGTTCCTCGTCGTCGTCAGATCGGATGATTGCTCCGCCCCACCCATGGCGGATTCTCCGCACTCGGCGCCGAGCCCTACGAGCGGCCAAACGGACCGTATTTCGGTATCTCTCCTCAGGCGAAACGCGCTGTCGACTCGCGGCCCTGAATGGCATTGCATCAGAGCACTCAAATTCTGGACTGGGGGGACGGACTCACTGCATGCGAGGAGCGGGAGAGCGTAACACCAAGCGGGCACGTTTCTTTTCAAGCTGTTTGGGTGTCAGGGGTTTGGGTCTGCAAATGTGAGCAATGGCAGTGGAGCGCGTTCGGTACAAGACGGACTTGTAAGTAATGCGCCGCATCGTCCGTGGTTGAAGGCAAAGTTGAACAGTCACGGTCACCGTGACAAGGGTCATATAGAGGGTCGCTGCCGGTTATGGGCACGGCATAAGGAGGTGCCGATTGATCCTTCGTTGGTCGGCCGGTGCGTGGGCGCCCGTGTCGTAAGTCTGGGCGCCCGTGATCAGGTGTGGGCGCCCTTGAATTGTTGTGGGCGCCCGTAGTTTGCTGTGGGCGCCCGTGCGTCTTGTTGTGGGCGCCCGTAGTTTGCTGTGGGCGCCCGTGATGGGATCTGGGCGCCCGTAGTTTGGTGTGGGCGCCCGTCACTGGTGTCAGGGCAATCAACACAATACAGTGATACAGTACAGGGAGCATTCAGTTACATAGTACGTAGCGTTAGAACATGAAATAAGCATTATCTAGCTCGGCACTGGATGCATTTGGAACGAGAAATCCGGTGGCAGCGCTACACAACAAGTCCCAGCCCAAATCACACTGGACCAATTGTACTCAATCACAGACATGTCCTGCTCTGCTCCGCGTACCAACGACACCAGGGCCGCTGTGGATGGCATTGCCACTGGGGCGGACTTGATTAACGCGCGACACATCGGACAAGAGAACACGTCGGCCTCTTGGATCCACATACGTATGCATCCGTAACAGAATTTGTGCCCACAAGTGACCCTGGGTGAAGGCCAATCCACCTCAGTTACCACCGCCAACCCCCCATATAGACCCCGCGGGGGACGGGCTACATGAAAGTGCCGCGGAGTGCTGTTGGAGTGCCGCAAAACATTTGGAGTGCCGCATGTTCGAGCCTGGAGTGCCGCAGGATTTCTGTCACACGCCGCAGACGTCACGCTGGAGTGCCGCAGCGACCTACGGGGCAGGGTATTTACATATCTATGTTTGTACAATTTCATTGAAAGTACTCAAAAAAGCAATCGGCAGGCCAAGGCATTCTCACCATATTTCTGAGCAATGGTCCTCGCGGCGCTGATGTCCCATCAATATGGTTTGATGGCTTTCTGAGCGGCCGTTTTTGCTCACTCTTGTGAGTCCACTTCGTTGCAGAGCCCAGAACGAAGTCGAGAACAATCTATACAGCTGATTTATTGGTTTCTATAATAGTTAGAGGCATTCACCATTGCCCAAATGTCGAAACAATACAATACCTCATGGATTCAGCTTCACTAGAATGTGTATAACTCATTTTTTATCCATTTCGAACGTAAATCATACCCAATAGGTGGTATTAAAAACCCTTGAGAGTGTTTTTGTGATGAAAAATGCTCTCTGTAATTTTAAGTCAAGTCCACCCTTCCAGTGGTCAACACCCCAGGGACCTCCAATTATTACGTAAAATGGCTTCGAGGCCCCCTCCGGAGGCCATCAAACCACCCCCTACCCCCCCTGATCAGAGGCCATCCTGGAGGCGCCTTCCTAATTGGTACTCTGCCCAGCCATTCATCCACAGCCAGCATGGTAGGCTAGGCATTGACCCGAGTGTTTATATGTGCTGTAGTAGTCAGTATAAAGCCTCATACAATGTCTTAGCTCACAAAAGCTTGTATTTCTTGCTTGCAAATGGCAGACCACTGGGCACACAAAATTCGGGATTTGAGCACATGAGCACTCCTCAGGTGCATAGAGCAGCAGTATATATATTAATTCGAGATTGAGCATGAGGTAGCTGTGCCCACACGCAAAAATGAGATGTTGCTGAAGGGATGGTTTATGGCCTCCACAACCTCCCAGGGGCAGAAAAAAAGGTGTTGGGTAGCCCACAGGCCCTTGAATTCTGCTTCAATAGATCAATTTGACGTTTGTCAAAACAACAGCCCAGGATATCAATTGGATGCTGGAGCAGTGACAGAACAAGCCTCCACCGCCTCCAGGGCTGGGGACCAAAAGTGGTTATTGTAGATTCAGCCACATAAACCATATTTCTGATCTTGTTTGTCCTAGTTGGAATGTCTGGGTATTCAAGAGAGACAGGTGGCTACATAGATCAGATGCTAGCACCAATAGCAGAACTGGCCTCCATGGCCTCCACAGCCAGTGACCAAAAGCGTTTTTTTGGGTTCAGCCACATAAACCATGTCCATGATGTTGAAGGTCTTCCTTATAATTATGAGGTTCCTTTAGTTAAATGTCTCACCACATGAATCAGATGCTGGAGCAAATGGCAGAACTGGCCTCCGCTGCCTCCACAGGTTATCACTTGAAGAGTCTGAATGAGATGACAATGTAACAGATATATATTCTCCTGGCTGACCACATTCTGTCATTTTCACCTCTACATGCTAGTTTAATTGCTGCAGAATGTTAAAATTAGAGGATGGGAGACCCTGGAGGCACTGGAGGCACATGCAAGATCCAATCAATGTCATCAATATCATCAATGCCATCAATAGCATCAAGAGCATCACCGATCATTGGTATATTGATCAGCCAATCAGATGATGAATAAACATCGAACATCTAGTATATTCACTCCTGAGAGACACAGACTACATGTATGCTCATACTGAAAGTGGATTAGTGGTCCCAGGACATGCCCCAATGACATATTGCATGCTTGTATCAGGGACATATGATTAAAAATCGGAGTTGGCAAATGAGCTGAAAGTACTCCACTGTACCACTCATCTTCAGTTGACTTTCAGCTCATTTGCCAACTCCGATTTTTAATCATATGTCCCTGATACAAGCATGCAATATGTCATTGGGGCATGTCCTGGGACCACTAATCCACTTTCAGTATGAGCATACATGTAGTCTGTGTCTCTCAGGAGTGAATATACTAGATGTTCGATGTTTATTCATCATCTGATTGGCTGATCAATATACCAATGATCGGTGATGCTCTTGATGCTATTGATGGCATTGATGATATTGATGACATTGATTGGATCTTGCATGTGCCTCCAGTGCCTCCAGGGTCTCCCATCCTCTAATTTTAACATTCTGCAGCAATTAAACTAGCATGTAGAGGTGAAAATGACAGAATGTGGTCAGCCAGGAGAATATATATCTGTTACATTGTCATCTCATTCAGACTCTTCAAGTGATAACCTGTGGAGGCAGCGGAGGCCAGTTCTGCCATTTGCTCCAGCATCTGATTCATGTGGTGAGACATTTAACTAAAGGAACCTCATAATTATAAGGAAGACCTTCAACATCATGGACATGGTTTATGTGGCTGAACCCAAAAAAACGCTTTTGGTCACTGGCTGTGGAGGCCATGGAGGCCAGTTCTGCTATTGGTGCTAGCATCTGATCTATGTAGCCACCTGTCTCTCTTGAATACCCAGACATTCCAACTAGGACAAACAAGATCAGAAATATGGTTTATGTGGCTGAATCTACAATAACCACTTTTGGTCCCCAGCCCTGGAGGCGGTGGAGGCTTGTTCTGTCACTGCTCCAGCATCCAATTGATATCCTGGGCTGTTGTTTTGACAAACGTCAAATTGATCTATTGAAGCAGAATTCAAGGGCCTGTGGGCTACCCAACACCTTTTTTTCTGCCCCTGGGAGGTTGTGGAGGCCATAAACCATCCCTTCAGCAACATCTCATTTTTGCGTGTGGGCACAGCTACCTCATGCTCAATCTCGAATTAATATATATACTGCTGCTCTATGCACCTGAGGAGTGCTCATGTGCTCAAATCCCGAATTTTGTGTGCCCAGTGGTCTGCCATTTGCAAGCAAGAAATACAAGCTTTTGTGAGCTAAGACATTGTATGAGGCTTTATACTGACTACTACAGCACATATAAACACTCGGGTCAATGCCTAGCCTACCATGCTGGCTGTGGATGAATGGCTGGGCAGAGTACCAATTAGGAAGGCGCCTCCAGGATGGCCTCCGATCAGGGGGGGTAGGGGGTGGTTTGATGGCCTCCGGAGGGGGCCTCGAAGCCATTTTATGTAATAATTGGAGGTCCCTGGGGTGGTGGTCAACGAGCTCGAGACAATCACCTTCCAGGCATCATAGAGGCCTATGATCCAAAAACAAGCTTTCAGGACGTCTAGATATCCAATTCTATTGAAATACAACTAATCCATCTCAAAATATCAGGGATTGACCAGCGCAGACAGCGTTGGATGTGCTTGCGGCGGTCTCCAGAGGGTGGCTGTGCTTTGGAGTGCCGCAGAGATGTCACATGCGTCACACTGGAGCGCCGCAGACTCTTCTGGAGTGCCGCAGACTTGTTTGGAGTGTCGCCAGAGGCCCCGCAGGAGTGCCGCGGTGTGCTGTGGAGTCTGCGGCACACTGTTCTGGAGTGCCGCAGGGGTGAGATCTCCATCGCTGCCGCCAACGACAATGACGTCTGGAATAGTCCCGCTGCCTGCGCGGATCATTCCCACGTCCATCAACGTCTCAGCCGACGTGGACAGCATGTTGATCGTCATCGTTGCCGTTGAGATCAATCATGTGGAGAATTTGGAGTGCCGCAGGAGTGCCGCAGGATTGCTCCTGCGGCACTCCGCGGCACTTTCAGTGAGCCCAGCTCGGGGGGGCCACGCTCATGATTACACGGATTTCTTCGGCGCTCCCTTCCGGCGCAAAGGTGAGGACGCGACTGTGTACGATTCGTCTCAAAAGGAACTCCACTGGACTCTCCTGCGTGTTGCCTTCCTGTCTGAACTTCTGCGCCTCGAACTTCCGGATCATGTCATTCCTCCATCGCTCGCCCAAGAACCAGTCTCATATGTATGCTACGAAGCAGTCGGAATGTGACCTCATTTCCGCCTGCTCCGCCAAGGACAATGCCTGATACCACAACTGTACGGAGGATCCCTCTTCGAACCTTTCGGGCAGCCAGTGGGCTACATGCCGGGGCATGTAGTTCCCGGACATCACGTACTGATTGATCTTATGGAAATAGTAGATCGCCGAGTCGTCCTTCCCGTCCCAGGCAGGCAACTTGTCTGGCTTCACTTCTCCCTTGATGTACGACTCAAGGTTCGCCGTGACGCCCGGCGGTAATCCGCTTGAGGGGCTGCGGTCGCTTCCAGCATTTCCTTCGGGCGGACCGGGCGGACCGGGGGGTCCCGGCCAGGGGTTACCTGCCGGAGATCCTCCCGCTCGAGGACGTCTGGTGAGCCCACTTCCTCCCAAGTCCTGAAAGCCGTCACCTCCCAAGGGGCTCGCTCCCCCTGGTATCGAGGTCGAGTTTCCGGTATACGGGTGGCGATTCCATGGTTCTCCAGGATCGTCAGGTTCCCCTGATCCCCCAGATTCACCAGGACTTCCACCCGTCTTGACGGCGGGCACGCCCGACTGTGAGGGCGGAGACGTGGCTCCTTCCCTGAACCTTGACGGGAGGTGGCGGGACAAGTTGAGTGGCTTTGTGCGGCCTTCGGGCAAGAAGCTCTCTGCCCGAGCAGCGCCCTCCGCAGGTCTACGCGAGAAGTTGGTTGACTCGGGGAGGGCTTCCTCCGAGACTGCTGACAAGGGGGACCCACCGGGTGTCGTCTAACAGCCGAGTTACCAGCTTGACCCAGTGGTCCGGGAGGCGGAGCGTACATGGCCGGCTCGATCCGGTTCGTAGCTATTCCGTGAAGGGACGATCGCCCCTGAGCCAGGAGAGCGGGCAGGCTGCTCTCCCTCTGGAACGTAGGTGTTTTGTCCGGGGCAAGCGGCGTAGCCTCAGGTGGCGGTAGTTGTGACGTTCCTGGCCGGTTTCCTGTGGCCGCAGAGAATTCGGCGATGGTGGGGATGCCCTCCTCCACTGTCATGCGCATGATGGTGCCGGGAGTAGGGTCGGCAGCTCGCGTGGCGAAGAGGTTGATCGCTTCGGATGGCATCCAGTCTGGTTGCGCGTCCCAATCGTGGTTGGCGTCGACCGCACGGAGAGTCTGAGCTGGCAGGCCCACTCTGTGGTAGTCTCGAGTCTGCACCAGTCGTCGCACCATGCGTCCTCCGTCGTTGATGCTCTCCCATCCCTGTCTCATCTCGGCGGTAGTGGAGGCTGGTGAGGCAGGGACCGTCCCGCCTTGGACCTCCTGTTCGTATCTCTCGAAGCGCCGCACTCCTTCTGATATTCTCTGCATGACAATCCGGTACGTCGCGGCGAGCTCCGAGAACGAGGCTGTTCCTTTCAGACTGCGTATGCAAAGGGAACGTGGATCAATCACAAAGGCCGGGTGCGGGGGATCGAGTAGAGAGGCGGCCGCATCCAGGCCGGCTTGAAGTTCGGCGGCCGTCTTAGACACCAACTGGTACAGCTCGTCTCGGACCCGGTGCCTGTCGTAATGGCTTAGCTCGCCCGGGGTTGCTATCCATAGCTCCAAGTCCATGGCTTCCAAGGTCGGTTCTTGACCAAGCATACGCGCTGACTCAAGGAGGCTGTGCTCCTCGTCTCTCTCCGTGCGTAATTCTTGCCCTAGCCTCACCATCCGAGCGGCCGCTTCATCGCGTGGTATGCTTAACGGATAGTGCGAGGAGTTGGAGGAATCCTCCGATGATCGAGAGGTGCGGGTGAGCGAAACAGCGGGGGCGAGGAGAGTGGTTGCCATGTCGATAGTGTCTCGGCCTGCTGGTAGAAGCAAGGGCGAGCGAGTGAGGGGCGAGTAAGCGGTCTCGCGTCGGGCTAGAAGTTCTGAGAGTAAGGGTGAAGACTCGGGTAGTTGTCTCGGGCCCGAGTCGAGGGTGGAATCGCTGAGCTCTCGTTGCTCGACTTTATCCGATGTGGGGAGAATGGGCGGAGACGGAGCGGGTTGTGGTGCTGGAGGCCAACGACCCAGCCTGTCCGAATGTGGTTGGGAGCGCGCGGCTCGTATGCGCTGCGCGTGCGCTTCCTGGGCGGCTGAGAGCGATCCTGCTTCCTTCACGAGGTTTCTCTCAGCTTCCGGGGGCGACAGGGAGTGTTCCAGGGAGGAGAAGAAGCTCTCCTCTCCTACGGTGAGATCGTGCGCGACCTCTAGCGACACGAAGTCGTCTATGGATTCGGCCAGGTTAGTGGAGAAATCCCTGTGCGTCCACCAATGTAACGCGGCAGGTGGAATTTCCCACTAGAGAACGTAGCGGAATCCGGAATTAAAGGAGAGACGTAGGATTAAGCGAATATAATAATTATGGCGTAGTCTCCAGGCTCGAGGAACTCGAGCGTGAAGTCTAGCCGGGAGGCGACCACCGAGTGGAAGGCTCCGATTAATATAGTCTCCTAATCCTGACGAATCATACCCAGTCTGCTGGGCCCCGGTCGACTACAGTCGACGTCGCTTAGAGTGGAGGTTGAAGGGACGTCGTAGTCAAGTGTCAAGAAGTAAGTGTTCTATTGCTTGTAGAGCCATCAGTTGATGATGGCTCGGCTGCTTACGATATATAGTGTGTAGGGTAAAGTTATGAAAGCGTGCGTACGAGAATCAAGAAATACCATCCGTGTCACAGACCATTGTGCGTATTCGTTGCGCAAACACTCCCTCTACCTGAGCGACACGCACTGCCTCGTCGAGGTTTGCGCTGAGCCCAGAAATGTCCACGCCCGCAGCGGAATTGAGGCAGGATATCTCCAGACCGGGTGAGATGCCACCGCTGATTCTCGCAGAGGTTTCCCTAGTGCATGCCATGGAGGCCATACCTCGATCCTGGCCCTCAGTGACAGACATGGCAAGCCCTCAGGCCAGCGCGATCTCGAATGCCATCTCCTTTGGGCCCGCCCCAGATGCGTACAGCGCTGCGGTCTCACCTGCCAAATGACCGGCTATGTAGGCGCAGGGCGGACACCCCCCGAGCTGAGCAAGTTGAATAACGCGATCTGCAGCATTGCGATCGAGGCCATGGTGATCGTCACAGGCCACGCGTCTGGATAAAGCTTTGTCCGGGTCGACCCTAGCGTCGGGCCACCTGCAAAGAGCCCTGGCGATTCGATGAGTGAGTAGCCCATTTCACGCGTGTAAACGTCGCCGAACTGGAGCAGCGCGGCCGTGTGTGCAGGTGAGGGCCGCAGATCCTCCGTTGCAGACATCAGACCGCTCTTCGTCGCGGCGCGGTACTCGTTCGTCACACCGGCCTCAGCAGTGTCGGTCACCTGGCGCATATGAGCAGGCAACACAATGGCGCGATAATGCGCACCTTCCACATCTTGGTTAGACTCTCCGCATCGTCGACGTTGCTGAAAGGGACAAAGGACTTATGGCTCTAGTTTGCAGAAGAAAGGACATCACAATCGAATGTCGCCAGGCTAAGAAGAACCAGAGGGGAAAGGAAGGCGAGAGGTAGGAGGCGGACGGTTTCGTGGACGTTGATGGAGTCGTTGGGGGCGAGTGGAGAGCGGCAAAGTGAGTACAGTCCCAAAAAGGAAGCAAGAGACGACGGGCCACAATCAGCGTGCGACGTGTCCAACGGGCAAAACACGGACCTTGAATTTGAGATTGAGGATGGCAGAGGACATTGTGGGGTGTACGTCGTCATCGTGAGCGTCAAAAGAAAGCGTCAATAGTCGTGATGGAGCTGCGCAGCATGGTGATGCTACAGTCGGCGCTGAGTGTACACGAGGCAGGCCCGCGTCCGGTTCCGAGATGCACGATGAACGCCCCTCGCGGTGCAATATTTCGAGATGGCGGACAGCAGAAGCTAGAGCGGATAGTGAGAGGTAGGCGGTGAGAAGAAACGCACCGGCAGATCGAGCCCCCATTGACTTCAATGCGCTCCGCCCATTCGCGCATCGAATTCCCTGTCCCAAGCACCTGAGATCTATATCCTGGTTCTGTTTGCCGGTCTCCAAGAGTCGGTCGTTGCGAGGTGTGCGATCGGTGCAAGTGGGAGATGACTGTATAGCTGCGCGCGTGTGTGATGCCGCAGATAGCTAGAGGCGCCCTGCGATATGAGGCCGCGCGTTCGAGTGCGCAAACAGAATTAACACATCTTTGAGTGGTTCTGGCAGCTCCGAATGGAGAGACTGGGAGATGGGTGGTTAGCTTGCAGTGGGTGTCGCCAGTTGCGCGGTGTGTGTGATGAATAGATAGAAGACGTGCTGCGTGATGTGAGGTTGCGCGTTTGGATTTGGGCACAGGATGCACGCACATGCTCGAGACGTTGACATGTGCCCAAGAGCTATTCTGTGGACAGGTGAGCCATATGCGCCATTGCGCGCATGAACTCTCGAGTCGAGTGAATGGGCGGGAGTGAAGATCAGCTGTCCTCAGAGATGAGGTGCGGTGACTTCAGCTTGGTAGATCGGCACAACGGGCGAGACAGACAGAGATACCAGAAACGATACAGCCAACCACGAGCGTCCCACGGTCCTAGTCGACTAAAGTCAGGATGAGTACATGCACAGAAGCGCGGATGCACGCACAATCGAAGCACATTGTAAAATGGACCCGGACCCAAATCTGACCGCCGAGCTGCCACTGTCGCCAATCGCCTCGATCGTGGGCACTGCGCACGCGTCGCCATTGCCCATATGGTGGGTGCGTTTTGTAGTACTCCTCGCACCTGAATGGCCGCGTTCGCATAGTGTGAGCGGTGTGGGAGTCTGCACCGTTGAGCTCAGACCACTGGCAGCATGTGCGATCAAAGGGGGGGACTTACAAAGGCAAATGTGTTTGAGAGCAAAAAGATCCCTAAGTCAATATGGACTGAGATACCTCGAAGCATACCAAATACAGCTTCGGCGGTCGTTCGCGCTCCCAAGTGAGGTGATCGAGCAGCGGTGCTG